>OY743146.1:31402818-31410318 GCA_963555695.1 Dasypolia templi
TCCTCTTCCGTGTCGCAGCCCAAGATAACAGTCTGATTCTTCGCTTTCCTCACCTTGTTTACTTTAAGGCCAGTAACCCTGGCGTCGACCGCCTTCTTCACTCTCGCGAGTACCTCGTCGGCAGTCTCAAGACTGCCTTCGTAGGTAACCGCCATCGAGTGAAGAGCCGGACGACGCTCGGGCTTGGCTGCTGCGGCGCTGGCGTAAGTTTTGGGAACCAGGCTGCTATCTGACACCATCTCTTTTGACATCCCGCTTATCAGCGTTTTTACTTGGTCGACATTTCCGGCGACCGTACCGACCAGCTCTACGAGGTGGGTTTGCATACGTCCCGCAACCCCCTCGGTCGCTTTTTCGATTTCTGCCTTGGTAATATCAATTTTGTCGTGGAGGGTATCGGTGATATTAGCGCCTCGATCGTCGTTCATCGCTCCGAGCTTAGCTATGTCCTCTTTGATTTCCGCTTCCATTTGGCTTAGCCGCATGGTGAGTGTGTTCTCCACCTCTCCCAGTCTTTCCAGCATCTTTCCTCCTTCACCAGAGGTGACAGAAGACACAGCCGCTGTGTGTGTGGTCTTGGACGCTGCTGTTTCTAGATTTTTAAAACGCTTGCTCAGTTCAAAAAGCGTGCGCATATTTCTGTCCGATATAGTCTCCAGGTAGATCTTTATATCACGCCTCATCTGAGGGTATACCTTTGAGGGTATTTCTTCGAAGGTCGTCATCACCTCCTGGAGTAACTTCTCGGTCGATGGCTCAGCGTAATTTTGCGGCGCCTTTTTATACGCGTTCATATTGTCTAGCGACCTCCGTGTTGCTTCTGGTCTTTTAATAAAAGTTCTAGCAGCGTCCAGCACTGTCGAGGGTGAGGTGGCGGAGCTGGGAGTGATGGGTTTTCTGGCAGCGCCAGATGTTGCTGGTGTGTGGAACATGGTGTGTGAGAGGGTGTGATGTAATGTGTGGTGCGATTAAGGCGGGGAAAGTTGTCTATTGTATAAAGTCTGTCTGGCCCTGTATAGGGGGGTCAGTGTCAAGGTGTATATTATTAAAATAAAAGCTAAAGAAAAGTAAATATCTGTAGAGCACTGCTCTACCTGGTTCAACTTAACCTAAAAATTTCCCTAATTAACGGACGCGTATAACAAAAACACTACCCAATGATGTATTAAAATAAATATGAAATAGAAAATAATGTAAAATAAAATTCTTTAATTTTGTTGATTCCAACGTAAAGGCCCACTCCTCCCGATTCTAACGAGCCCAAACTTGGTGGGTCTACGACCTCTAGGTCCAAAGTTAGGGCACGGGGTAGGGGTGGGGTCGCGTTGGGGGGCTGAGGATAAGTGGGGGAATTATAAAGGATATGGATATATAGGATATATATAAATAATTTATATAAAATAAATTTATTATAAATTTTGGGGTCAAGCGAAGGGGGTCAAAAAACGGGGGTCTAGGGGTCCTATCGCAATCTAGGTACAGACTGGGAGGGGGGATACTAAGGGGGGTGGAAAATTCAGTCAAAATTTTGATAATCCCCGCCGTTCCCGAGATAATTGGACTTTAAGAGTTTTTTTGGGGGGCGTATAAGAATAGACTATATAAATTTTTGGTTTTCAAGTATTAATTAAATTTAAATGTATTTAAAATAAGACAAGTTATATTAAAATTTAATTGGTTTTGTAGTTTAAATAACTTTTGTAGGGGGGCAATAATTTAAGATTTTATTTAAGTAAATAAATTAAAAAGGGGGTCTAAGGGGCAAGTAAAAGCTTATAATAGAAAGGGGGCAATTAATCTAAAATTTTGTTTACATAAATATATTAAAGGGGGGTCTAGGCAAGTTAATTATTAACAAAGGGGGACAATAGACTAAGATTAAGATTAAGATTTTATTAATTAATTAATTAACTGGGGGGGTCTAAATTTTGATAATAATGAAAAGGGGGCACTTAAATAAGTTTTAATTCAGTAGATAAATTAAAGGGGGTCCAAGTTAAATAATATATGGGCAATTTAAGCTAAAATTTATTTAAGTAATAAATTAAAAGGGGGGGGGGGCTAAATTTAATTAATATTAAGAGATGCAATAATCTAGAATTTAATAAATAGGTAAATTTTGGGGTGTCTGGGGGGCTAATAAAATAAAATTTTGAGAGGGGGCAATATAATAAAAAAAAATTAAATAATAAAGTTAAAAGGGGGGTTCTAGGGGGGCAAAAAATAGATATCCGTTAAATATTTTAATTCAATAGGGGGCCTTTAGAACTTATGCGATGTTTGTTAGGCTGAGGGCCACAGAGGGTGATTGTGTGGAGGGGGATTCAATAAAATATTGAATTATTTATGTAAGGGGGGGGAATCGATTGAGGGTGGCACTGGGAGTGTTTCAAATATTCTTGTACCCTGTACAAGAATATTAGGGAATCGTCAAAAATGGGCTACGACGCACCGTTCCCGAGTTATGCCCGTTTTAAAGATATCAAAAGTCCCGGGTTCGGTTCCGAGTTGGCGAAAGATATAATATATGCTGCGACAAAGTAAACTTTGCAGTTTTTATTTTTAGTTTTTGCCTTCCAGGGGTTTAAAACTCTTCTTCCTTTTGAGACGCGTGGGTTTTTGAGATCTTAATTTAAAGAAGGAGAGTTGGCCTTTCCCTCCACCCAAATTTTGAATTCCCTAAATAAGGGTTGTGCGTTGGGGGTGACCGCCAAGATATAGGATGCGGTTTCACAACCGCAAATGGTGTGGTATCGGGTGTGCCCCTGCACCGTAAATTCTAAAATTTTTGCTGTCGGGTTGGCCTAGTGTGACTGGTAATTCCTTAATTGAAAAATTTTGAAAAATCTTCTGTACAACCCTTATAATACAGTTTTTAATTTAGAAATTAAAATTTTCCCACTGTTTGTTGCAATTTATTAAGTAGGGTTTAATAAAAATTTAACTTTCTTAAGGTATTTGGTCGAGTGCAACCAGCTCTAGTCTATTACAATTTTTTAATTTAATTTAATTTACCGGATTTCACCCTGGAGGGGATTTTAACTAATCAGAGATAGGTACCTCGAGTTTTATTTTCTTAATATCTAAGTATTTATTAATTACGCGTGGGTTTTGGTTTTTCTACTGGTTAGAGGAAGAGCTCCTCCTTCCAGTGGTACTAATTTAGGATTTTTTTTAAACACCCTGAAGGGGTTTATTTTGGGACGGCAATATCGTAAATCACTATAATTTTGGTAAATAAACCACGGTATCTCAGTCTTAATTGTCTTATATCTAGGTATTTTCAAACTTCGCGTGGATTCCAATTTACACACGAGAAAGAGGACGACTTCCCCTTTCCAGTGGTGTTAAATTTAGATTTTAGTATTACCCGGAAGGGGTTAATTTTGAGACTATAAAATAAGAAACGTCACTTCAAAATCTTAATTTGACTATTTTAGGGACAAAGTCGAGTATTCAAAATTATGAATTTTATATACTCTCTAAGATAGGAACACTGTACTTATTTTAAGATTAAAATTAGAATTTTTAGGGTTGAAATAAACAACCCTTGAATTTTTTAAAATTTACAAACACAATATCTTAAAAACTACTCACCAGATCAAGACCAAATTAAAAATGGGTATAAAGCTATTGAGGAACTAATTTTAAAAACAATAAAAACACTATGTTTTCGATCTGGTTTTGCCAATAAAAAATCCTAAAGAATATATAAACTTCCAACCTGTATATCTTGATGATTTCTGAATATATTTTAATTTTGAAAAAGGCTCCCGGCTCCTTTGATGCGCTTCTTTCAGGATCTGCTTCAAGATGTGATGTAAACCCTCGGGAACTCCAACCACGTTCCACGCGGTCTTGGGTTTTTCGCTGATAACTCGGTGACCCCCCTTCGGAAAAATCCGAAGTTGGTGTCAAAATGTTGGGTTCGTCAGGCCGCACCAGGCTGCATACGCCGATTTCCAAGCTCCCACTCAAAAACGAGCAGCGTTGAGCTCGGAAGTTTTTGAAGGTTGGTTTTTCACCAATAAAGTGCACAAATTTCCACTTTTTTCACTTTTGTTTTCACAATCACATGCGTCTTTGCAGCGCGGTTCTAACGACGTATCACACTAGTATTTTCGAAAGAAAAAACCGTTTTTTCGTATTTTTCGACTGCGGAGCGTCTTAAAAATGATCTGCTCGCGGCGGGGGGTGCCGGCTGACTGGTTAGGTTAGGTTAGGTTAGGTTAGGTTAGGTTAGGTTAGGTTAGGTTAGGTTAGGTTAGGTTAGGTTAGGTTAGGTTAGGTTAGGTTAGGTTAGGTTAGGTTAGGTTAGGTTAGGTTAGGTTAGGTTAGGTTAGGTTAGGTTAGGTTAGGTTAGGTTAGGTTAGGTTAGGTTAGGTTAGGTTAGGTTAGGTTAGGTTAGGTTAGGTTAGGTTAGGTTAGGTTAGGTTAGGTTAGGTTAGGTTAGGTTAGGTTAGGTTAGGTTAGGTTAGGTTAGGTTAGGTTAGGTTAGGTTAGGTTAGGTTAGGTTAGGTTAGGTTAGGTTAGGTTAGGTTAGGTTAGGTTAGGTTAGGTTAGGTTAGGTTAGGTTAGGTTAGGTTAGGTTAGGTTAGGTTAGGTTAGGTTAGGTTAGGTTAGGTTAGGTTAGGTTAGGTTAGGTTAGGTTAGGTTAGGTTAGGTTAGGTTAGGTTAGGTTAGGTTAGGTTAGGTTAGGTTAGGTTAGGTTAGGTTAGGTTAGGTTAGGTTAGGTTAGGTTAGGTTAGGTTAGGTTAGGTTAGGTTAGGTTAGGTTAGGTTAGGTTAGGTTAGGTTAGGTTAGGTTAGGTTAGGTTAGGTTAGGTTAGGTTAGGTTAGGTTAGGTTAGGTTAGGTTAGGTTAGGTTAGGTTAGGTTAGGTTAGGTTAGGTTAGGTTAGGTTAGGTTAGGTTAGGTTAGGTTAGGTTAGGTTAGGTTAGGTTAGGTTAGGTTAGGTTAGGTTAGGTTAGGTTAGGTTAGGTTAGGTTAGGTTAGGTTAGGTTAGGTTAGGTTAGGTTAGGTTAGGTTAGGTTAGGTTAGGTTAGGTTAGGTTAGGTTAGGTTAGGTTAGGTTAGGTTAGGTTAGGTTAGGTTAGGTTAGGTTAGGTTAGGTTAGGTTAGGTTAGGTTAGGTTAGGTTAGGTTAGGTTAGGTTAGGTTAGGTTAGGTTAGGTTAGGTTAGGTTAGGTTAGGTTAGGTTAGGTTAGGTTAGGTTAGGTTAGGTTAGGTTAGGTTAGGTTAGGTTAGGTTAGGTTAGGTTAGGTTAGGTTAGGTTAGGTTAGGTTAGGTTAGGTTAGGTTAGGTTAGGTTAGGTTAGGTTAGGTTAGGTTAGGTTAGGTTAGGTTAGGTTAGGTTAGGTTAGGTTAGGTTAGGTTAGGTTAGGTTAGGTTAGGTTAGGTTAGGTTAGGTTAGGTTAGGTTAGGTTAGGTTAGGTTAGGTTAGGTTAGGTTAGGTTAGGTTAGGTTAGGTTAGGTTAGGTTAGGTTAGGTTAGGTTAGGTTAGGTTAGGTTAGGTTAGGTTAGGTTAGGTTAGGTTAGGTTAGGTTAGGTTAGGTTAGGTTAGGTTAGGTTAGGTTAGGTTAGGTTAGGTTAGGTTAGGTTAGGTTAGGTTAGGTTAGGTTAGGTTAGGTTAGGTTAGGTTAGGTTAGGTTAGGTTAGGTTAGGTTAGGTTAGGTTAGGTTAGGTTAGGTTAGGTTAGGTTAGGTTAGGTTAGGTTAGGTTAGGTTAGGTTAGGTTAGGTTAGGTTAGGTTAGGTTAGGTTAGGTTAGGTTAGGTTAGGTTAGGTTAGGTTAGGTTAGGTTAGGTTAGGTTAGGTTAGGTTAGGTTAGGTTAGGTTAGGTTAGGTTAGGTTAGGTTAGGTTAGGTTAGGTTAGGTTAGGTTAGGTTAGGTTAGGTTAGGTTAGGTTAGGTTAGGTTAGGTTAGGTTAGGTTAGGTTAGGTTAGGTTAGGTTAGGTTAGGTTAGGTTAGGTTAGGTTAGGTTAGGTTAGGTTAGGTTAGGTTAGGTTAGGTTAGGTTAGGTTAGGTTAGGTTAGGTTAGGTTAGGTTAGGTTAGGTTAGGTTAGGTTAGGTTAGGTTAGGTTAGGTTAGGTTAGGTTAGGTTAGGTTAGGTTAGGTTAGGTTAGGTTAGGTTAGGTTAGGTTAGGTTAGGTTAGGTTAGGTTAGGTTAGGTTAGGTTAGGTTAGGTTAGGTTAGGTTAGGTTAGGTTAGGTTAGGTTAGGTTAGGTTAGGTTAGGTTAGGTTAGGTTAGGTTAGGTTAGGTTAGGTTAGGTTAGGTTAGGTTAGGTTAGGTTAGGTTAGGTTAGGTTAGGTTAGGTTAGGTTAGGTTAGGTTAGGTTAGGTTAGGTTAGGTTAGGTTAGGTTAGGTTAGGTTAGGTTAGGTTAGGTTAGGTTAGGTTAGGTTAGGTTAGGTTAGGTTAGGTTAGGTTAGGTTAGGTTAGGTTAGGTTAGGTTAGGTTAGGTTAGGTTAGGTTAGGTTAGGTTAGGTTAGGTTAGGTTAGGTTAGGTTAGGTTAGGTTAGGTTAGGTTAGGTTAGGTTAGGTTAGGTTAGGTTAGGTTAGGTTAGGTTAGGTTAGGTTAGGTTAGGTTAGGTTAGGTTAGGTTAGGTTAGGTTAGGTTAGGTTAGGTTAGGTTAGGTTAGGTTAGGTTAGGTTAGGTTAGGTTAGGTTAGGTTAGGTTAGGTTAGGTTAGGTTAGGTTAGGTTAGGTTAGGTTAGGTTAGGTTAGGTTAGGTTAGGTTAGGTTAGGTTAGGTTAGGTTAGGTTAGGTTAGGTTAGGTTAGGTTAGGTTAGGTTAGGTTAGGTTAGGTTAGGTTAGGTTAGGTTAGGTTAGGTTAGGTTAGGTTAGGTTAGGTTAGGTTAGGTTAGGTTAGGTTAGGTTAGGTTAGGTTAGGTTAGGTTAGGTTAGGTTAGGTTAGGTTAGGTTAGGTTAGGTTAGGTTAGGTTAGGTTAGGTTAGGTTAGGTTAGGTTAGGTTAGGTTAGGTTAGGTTAGGTTAGGTTAGGTTAGGTTAGGTTAGGTTAGGTTAGGTTAGGTTAGGTTAGGTTAGGTTAGGTTAGGTTAGGTTAGGTTAGGTTAGGTTAGGTTAGGTTAGGTTAGGTTAGGTTAGGTTAGGTTAGGTTAGGTTAGGTTAGGTTAGGTTAGGTTAGGTTAGGTTAGGTTAGGTTAGGTTAGGTTAGGTTAGGTTAGGTTAGGTTAGGTTAGGTTAGGTTAGGTTAGGTTAGGTTAGGTTAGGTTAGGTTAGGTTAGGTTAGGTTAGGTTAGGTTAGGTTAGGTTAGGTTAGGTTAGGTTAGGTTAGGTTAGGTTAGGTTAGGTTAGGTTAGGTTAGGTTAGGTTAGGTTAGGTTAGGTTAGGTTAGGTTAGGTTAGGTTAGGTTAGGTTAGGTTAGGTTAGGTTAGGTTAGGTTAGGTTAGGTTAGGTTAGGTTAGGTTAGGTTAGGTTAGGTTAGGTTAGGTTAGGTTAGGTTAGGTTAGGTTAGGTTAGGTTAGGTTAGGTTAGGTTAGGTTAGGT